>JAHDVE020004865.1:0-32848 GCA_022606495.2 Halesus radiatus
GTAACTATATCGCTAATCGATTGGGCAACGTTGTGAGGTGGGTTAAAGAGGGATTTGTTAATGCGGGCCTTGAAGAGGCCCCGATTAAATGTAGGAGGAAAGACAGATGTCGGCAGCTCGGAGTTTAATACTATGTAATGTATTGTTTACTATATTATTGTATCGGATACAGAGATGATACGAACAAATACTCACATAGATAAATTGCTTGCATACAGCATATTTTAAATTTATTATTTCCACAGCAGAAAAGAAAAATCAAGATATTTTGAAAAAAAAAATTATTACTACTTTGTTTACATCAACTAGACACAGTAGGCCCCGAGGCAAATAATTACCCTCAGGGTCTATGTCATATTTGAAGATGCTGTGCGCAAGGTATTGTAATCAAAAGAGCGTACGAATAAATGTAAAAACTTTTCGAATCTTCCAATTTAATGTTATATAATCAAACATATTTCTATGCGTGTTGTTTCTTTCATGCTATAAACATAAAAAACTCATTCGCAAGAAAAAGGGTTGTTTATCAATGACGTTTCGCAATGACGGCACTATAGGAAGTTTCTGCACATTCACCTAACAATGTTGTTACGAGTATGTTGTTTGTGTAATCTGAAATTGAACCTCCCCGTACTGACAACATTTCATACATATCTGCAAATTGAGGCCGATTAATCGATTAATAAATCACACCGAGAAATAATTATTCACAATAATTAATGAATCCAAATAATGGTAAAATTATTTAGAGTTTCACGGCTGAAAACAATTTATAATTACCATTTAACGAAGATTTAAATGTACTGCATGTTGCGGCAGTGATTTCATAGAAATTCACCATTAGAAACATACGTTAATCATTTTCTCATTAGTTGATACCTACGTTCACGACCAGGGGTCGCAAACCAGCTGAAATTAATTTGTTTGATGCACAATTATGTTACATCGTATTTTTTTTTAATTTCATGAAAATTAATTATGTTTGAAGAGCTAATAACGAGAGTAAAATCAGTTTTTGATTAACTACTATATTAATGAAGGGTTGTGGTCTCAAAATGAACTTGGGTAAAAAGTCAATTCAGTACAATTCACTATTCGAATACCAGATACAGAAACTTTGTCATTTAATTTTATGAACCGGGTATATCATATGCTTATCGGCTTGAAAAAAAAAATGTACAAAATATTTTCTTAATGTCTCTGTAATGCACTGAACAAAATATCCTAATAAATATGGTCTATACCGATATAGAAGAAAAATTATATCGCCAATCTATATATATATAAATCAATGTATAGTACGTATGATAAGCAATTTATAAATTTTTGTTTTACATTATCAAATATAGTCCATTAAAGGAATTGAATTTCGCGGATTTTAGAGGCACCTTTAACAATTATTAAAAAAAAGTTTTACCCTATCAGCTTTGAAAATGTAATGAAATATAACTTTTTTTTTTCATATTAAAATAAGCATTATGACGGACTTTAAATTAAATTTAAAACAACCAATTTACGTAGGAACATAAATTTGCCGTACATAATTTAAAATATAAATCCGAAAAATCGTTTTTTTGTATGTTTTGTTTATATATATTTATTTACGTAATCATTTTACGTAAGCAAATATGATCATATTTTAAAAATATACAAAAAACCTTCAAAATAATTTTCTAAGTTGCTTCTAAAATTATGAAAATTGATTTTTTTCATGGCATATACTTCATAATTTGAAACAAAAATAAATAAAATACTTTTCATGCATACTGGGTATTTACTAAACCTTTAATTGAAAAAAATATATCGTTCGGTTTGAATTGGTATTTTGGCCTCAAATCCAAAATTAAGTTTTGTATGAAACAGGCCGCGCAACCATTCCTTGGAATTCCCATGTCTTGAAAATTTTACCATATGGAAATTTTTAATATTGGAAAAATAAAATTGTGTGCAAATACCTTGCAATGGACCCGTTCACAATATAAAAGCATATCTTCAAAACCGAGGTTGAAAAATTATACCTTATCTACCCTATTACCCCTTTCTTCAACCTTTCAAATCCCTATTCAATAACTTCCAAGGAAACTCCTTCAATCATGGACGCTACCCTCTTAAATCAAGTGAATGACTTTTTCACCTCCATGGCAACAGATTTTTTCAAATGAGGAATTTAACATTGTTAAAACTTAATGAGGAAATCGTGAATATTGCAGGTGAACTACCGTTAAACAATTATTATTTTTAATATTTAAACATTTACAGCTGTTTTAATATTTCTATTTTTGAAACTGATAATACATGGTGGAATTCCATTATAATGATATTATAACACACATATATAACTTATTTCCACTTTTATTTTATTTCACCGTGACCGGTTTCAGCTTGTTAAAGCCATCTTCACCAGTCTGAAGATGGCTTTAACGTGTTATTATATCATCATTCACAGCTGATTCAAAATGCCATGGTAAAATTGCTACTAAGTAAAACAGTTTTTAAGCAAAGGCGAGACATTGATATCATGTACAAATCAATTAATGTATTACCTGTTCGTGGTCTTTTGTGGCAAAAAGTTCTACTGCAACATATACGAGTATCTGAAAGTCCGTATAAAGCAGTGGTGGATTATTCACATAATACACGATTCACACAAAATATTGGAATGATGGCGCCAATATTTCAAAATTAATATGGCCAACGAACCCTTAAATACATTGCACCATTTATATTTAACAAATTGCCATACGAATTTAAAAACAATGACGAATTTCTCACAGATTTGTTTATTAAAATTATTTAAGTTCTACTATGAAATTAAGTCGACCCACACTGTAACAAAACTGTACTACTGTTTATTTCTCAGTTTATTCTAATTTTGCGCTACATTTGTATAATGATTTTTATTTATTGTCCTATTATATAATGTTGTTAAACTAAACTCCTGCTGACAAGCTACTTGCAGTGGCTTAGCGGGTATTCTTAGCGGGTAAGTTTCCATTGTAAAATGTTCCCTATTTACATCGAGAAACCCAATGTTCTTCCCCCGCATAGTGAAGTAAGGTTCGGCAATACAAGCGTGTGTCCCAGGAACCTTAGTTCGGAAATGTATCGCTTCGGAAGAAGCCGCTGGTATGGTAGCCTTACTTTAATAAAGCATAGGAGTTTTGGCGCGGTTTCTGCTGCAGCACATTCTCTATGTACTGAACAATTAATTACACAACGGTAAACAACCGGTCTAAATTGGATTTCTGTACATTGCCATCGCCACGGAAACTGCACTCTTATTGATCCATTGTATGTGCCATGTAACAAGCTTATTATTAAAATCTCCAGATACTTTCCTAGCATTTATTATGACAAGAATTCGACTTATCAAGATATTTAAGAAATCGTTTTCAAAATGAATTTTTTCATTGACTGGACTGGCGTTTTGATCAATAAATTTAATGTTGGTAGTACAGGTTTTTTAAAAGTTGTCAAGTAATTTGTAACCCCGGTAAAAAGTAATTACTTAATTTATTTTTCATTAAAAAAATTTAACTTTCTTTAAAAACAGCTGTTTGCCTGGAGTCACTGGGTTTTCTCGGGTAGGGAATCTCCGGCCACCGAGCCTGCGGTATGAGGCCTGCGAGACTATTAGTTCCGGCCCACAAACAGAAATCATGAAAAAAAACTATATTCGTATTATTGCCGTCATGGTCGAGGGGTAAAGTCGTCGCTCACGAATCCGGAGGTCGCGGGTTTGAATCCCGACGTGCGCAAGTAATTTATTTTTATTTATATTTATTGATTATTATTTTCAAAGTTACTACGCTAATAAAGAGAACTAGCTCTTGATGTAGGAGAAACATGTTGCTAACAATAAGTATACATAACTAAATGTGACTGGTAATGAAATATTAAGTACTAGAAATTAGGTTCACCATTCAGAATTGAAACGTCACTTGAAATAGCCGTGTTTAGTGGCCAGATTTGCATAACCAGGTACTTCTTCAGCTTTCTCTTCCCGATCTCCTTCCTCCCCCCATATTATTCATCCTTACAACATACCCAAATTGGGGAAGCCATAATATCACTGGCTCCGGTCAACGGGGAGCAGTTGGGACCCTTATGAGGAAATCGAATTAACAAATAAATATTGTTATAGTTAATTATGCGTATTATTTACGCTGACGAGGGAAGCTTTGCTTCTGAAACATGTAGATATTTATATATTAAAAACAGTGGTGCAATTCTTATTAATTACGCAAATTATATTTATTGTTTCAGGGTAAATTTTTTTTTTTAGATTCCAAAACAGGAAGTTGGCAACATCTGAATTTTTACTATGTTATTTTAGTTCAATATTTAGCCGTGCTCTTTTCTCAAGGTTGATGTACGGTGAAAGGTCGATAGATTATGGTAAAATATGGATAATTCTCACATATATATATATTTAATATTCACTAATATCCATATAATATACCCACACACATCCACAAACATTCTCAAATGTCCCCCAACATCCACAAATATCTTATAAAATATTGTAAAAAATAATTATGTACCTACTTTTGTGTAATACCTGTAATATTATTGAATTGAACATTGTTATTGTCCAAATGAAAAAAAAATCCAATATTACCTAAATATTTTCCAAAAATATCCAAAAACATTGAGACATATCCACAAACATCAACAAATTGCATAAAATACGAGTATACACCATATCCACAAACATCTACAAATAATAATATATCCTTTACCTGTAATATTGTTCAGTTGGACAAATTTGTTATTATGTACACATATATTGTCAAAAAAATGTCTAAACGGAAGAATTGTCCACAAATATCCATTCACTAAAACCAACATTAGAAAAAAAAACATCGGCAAATATACACCAAACAAAACAGTTTACACATTGCAGTACCTACCTTATACATAACATGTCTGAGCTGCTAATGGCCGAGTTGAAAAATGCGTCGGTATCCCAACCAGGCGTCCCATCTTGGATTAAATTCCTCCGCTGGCTAAGTTAAGTCACCCATCATTGTACTTACATTTTTAATGATGGAGTTTTTTTACACTTACTTTTGTATCATGCTCTATGGAAAGTTTATCAGCACAGCATCTCTGTTTTCCCAATGCTCTCAAATGCTGCAAAGGGATAGCTCTATCCATAATATCTACTTACACACTGTAGATATATTTATATGATCCCGTACAAACTTTGAAGGTCACGGTAAATTATTCGAATCGCGATTTGAGAACCAGATGAGGAGCGTTTCCGAAGTAATAATGTGTCTAACCCTAATACGCCGAATGGGAACTACTGTTAATGGCTGGGAAATAAATCAATACTCGGAATAAATCGTAAATTCTACTCATGTTGTGTTCGTCGGGCGTGTAATGAAATGTAATTTTTTCGGGTTTCCAAGAAAATATTTTTATTTATTACCTTTTAAAGGCAAGCTTTTGTTAACAAGCTTTTAATCTTTAAATATAACAGCAGAATTTTGGCTCGTGTGATTTAGCTTGGGAACGGCGAGCTCTGACTTCAATAATTATGCGCGTCTTTTTCTGTTAATTTATCTGCCCATTTTAAATTAAATTCAAGCAACAATCACCTTTTTGTAGACCCTACTATTAAATTGCCGGGGTTTTCTCTCCCTCGGAAGACGTGGACCTCATTAAACCGCATCCGATGCAGTCACAGCCGTTGTGCAGATGCATAAATGGGGCCTAGAGGATTCCGAACTTTGTGAGTGTGGACATATTCAAACAGAACGGATTGCAATGGCACGTCATCGTCATCACTTTCCCTATGGCACATCTGTGCTGAACCAAGTGACTTTCGATGCTCTAATTGGCTGAACCTAACCTCAACATCTAATTATGATCGGGTCGTTTAACCGACTCGTTTTTGTGTACATCAGCTCGTATGTGGAGCTTTGGGCATCTCTCTTTCCTCTTACATTTAATCCGGGCCTCTTCAAGGCCCGCATTAATAAATCCCTTCCTACAGCCTCCCCCTTAACGCGCCTCACAACTTTGCCCAACCGGGTAGCGATATAGTTCCCCTGTAGGTGCTCTGTAGATACAGGGGCGCTCTTGTGAGGTGTCACATAAAAATAAAAATTAAAAATATATATGTAATAACAAATGACTTTCACTCGACGATACGAAGAATAAATTAAATGAAAGTATTTCAATGTATAACATCTTTTCCATCATGAACTATGAAGCTATTATGAAATATTCACATATCTGTCGGACAATAATAATGACCGTTTTGTTTGTTCAATATTTTTCAGTTGTTTAATAGATAATTAAATGGTTTCCATAAATAGGGCTGTAAATTATCACAAATAACATACATTTATCAGTGCAGTCTTTGCTATTTTCAGGTGATTTCATCGCTAAACAGCCCTATATAAAAATAACCCTTTCATCCCCTTAGAGGTAAAACTCATTAAGTGTCATACTAGTTGTATGACACACAGTGATTTTTACCAATAATGGGACAATTTAATTAATTACTAAGAAAAAAAAATGTCTTAATCACTTTATTTCCATGGAATTTAAAAACAGAGACGTTTAAAAACCGGAATAAAAAAATACGTTCAGACTGTTTTGATTCTGGGGAGTTTCTTTATTGCTGTGACATTTTCAAACAAACGAATGGCTTAACTTGTAACCTGTTTTCCTCTCATTTCGTAATTTATAATAAAATAAATTTTAAGTATAAAATATAAGTTTATTTGATGAAAAAAATATGACCCTAAGTTTGTAATTTTATTTTTCACCAAAACAATATAACGCATCGTATATGTTCTTTGAATCTAGTTGAGAAAGCCCTTCCCATTTGTCCTACATAGGTAGCGTTACAATCGGCGTGGTCACATTTAAATTTATCAATTAAGAAAAACATTATCACTTAAATGCGGGGAAAACACATTATAAATGGAAAAGATCTCACAGAATAGAGAGTGTGAATTATTTTTTAACTAAATCGGTTTAACCGGTAATAAATAATTTTAAACACCGTCCAAATTCGAATTGGGTGGGAGTAAATAAAATCGTATAAGCAAGTCGTCACAATGTGGCCTAAATGTAGTTTGGAAATTGCATTGAACATCAAAACAGCTGTCCCAATAATAAAAACTAAAATACTTGCAGAACTCAATAATGACATTATTGAATTAGATTTATAATAAATTTCATAAAAATAAATTAATTGGAGATCTACAAATTAAACACAAAAACAATTAAAAGGTTAGTTAATTTTTGAAGTAGTTACTACCTCTTATATTGAACTCAGGGGTTGCAAATTATTAGTAAAGAATTTTAAAATGTGATAAAAAACAAAGCATTTTCTATTATTTTAAATAACCATAACCTTCCTAGAGATTGTGGATTTGTGCGCGAAGTCACACATCGTAACTTATATAATAGATATGTTAGGGTGAACCAGAATATAAATATGTATTTAAAGATATTGTTGTTTCACCAATTCGTCAAGTAGAGTCGCCATCGAAAATCGCTCTCTTCGTCACCAATGGGAAAGCTTCACCGCAGCACGGTGACGAGATTTTAGCTGTCGGTCGATTGTCTTATTCTTGGTTTCTAATTAAGGATGGTGTCGCTTGTGTCCTATGCTGTCGCCTATCATAGCGCAGGAAACGGGGTTAGTTGTTCAACCCGTTACAAACTAAGGTGACATTGGTAGAGAGACATTTTTCTGTATTTAAATCAACAGTCTGGGATATTTTGAAGAAGCTATTTTATTGTTTTTTAACTGTTTATTTAGAGAAAAGGGGTCACCTTTGAAGGGGAAAAAAATACGTATTTATTCAGTAAAAAAACTTTTATTTTAATTTTTATTAAGCTTAGAGATCATAGGTAAGTAGTCGAAATAGCTGAATTTTTATTATATTTATACATACGTATATTTTTTTAAATAATTTAAAACATTTACAAAATATGTAATGTAAAAAGTCTTCTAATTTTTTGTAGTTTGTCTTGTTATTCAAAACATTTTCCTAAATTTACAATTAATATATATATATATATATCGAATTTACTTAATACATTTTGATTCCTAGGCCCCAGACAGGCTAATGAAATTGATAAACATTTGAAAAGGGGATTTCAATCTTTGATAATGTTTTATTATTTTCACCAGAAATAAGGGAAAATTGAACTTACTTCAAGCGCACGGACATGCCCACAGCTCATTTGTATCGCTTTATCTTTTAATTTCTGCGAACAGTTTTTTTTTATTTATTTAAGTTTTACAGTTTTAATTAATTTGTGTTGTTTCACAATTAATTCATTTAAAAATAATATATAGTATATTTGCGGACGTTCCAGAGTGGAAGATACTCTCAGTATCGCCCTGGTGAAAGACCCCATTCAGAATTGAAACGTTGTTTGAAATGGCTTTTAGCCGTATTTGGTGACCAGATCTGAAAAGGCAGGTTTTTTCCCACCTTCCCCTTCCCTTCTCCTACCCTTCCCCAATACCTTCAGCCTCACAACATTCCCCAATTGGGAATGCCATAGTCTCACTGGCTCCAGACGGTTGGAAGCAGTTGGGACTCTTGTGCAGTATTCATATAAAAAACAAAACAAAAAAAGTTACTACTGCATTGGGGCGATTGGGTGCATTTGTACACTTGAGAAGAATGTTCGCGAGATAATGAAAGGATGAAGACATTAATTCGTGTTGATGAGTGTTGATACGCATGTTATGGTTTCAGGTACACGATAGTGAAGTATGTAACTTTAGGAGTTACATGCCTTACTATCGTATATCGTAACGTTAGGTTAAAACGGAGTTTTTCATTTTAGTAATGATGGATTCGAACTTAATGCAATTCCGATATAAGCGTAGTGAATATTATTAAAAATGGTGCATTTGATGATTTAGATATTTGCAAAGGATTAATAAAGAAAGGAGTGTCAAGAGAATATATTACTCTATTACATTCGCGAAGCGTAAGAAAGACTTTGATCTCATTTACATTCAAACATAATTAAATGTATTATTGACTCATCTTCTTCACTCAGAAACAATGGATTGTTTTTCTTCAACACTACTCTACGTCCTACTCGTACTCTAATAAAACCGTGTTCAGACTTATTTGAACGTTTATCTCTTTTCGCATTTCGTATTTTGTGTAATTGGACAATGATCCGTTAATATAAAAATAAATGTATAAATAATGTGAAATCGGGTGAACAAAAGAATAAGCCATCAAAATATTTTAAAACTTCAGTCGAGCAATCTCGAGCCCCAGAAAAGTGTACGAGACACCGTTTGAATTTGAATTGGTAAGAAAAAGAAGAAAAAAAATCGTCTTACGAATTCCGTTAATATTTTCTTTGTAATGAATACCCTTCAAAGCATCCTTAAAACGCTTCGTTTATTTGTTGCGCCTTTAAATAAAAACATGTCCAGAATAAAAGGCTTGAAGCGGCCAAGCCGATAGAATAAAGTCCGATAACGTAATATTTTTTTAAATTATATACAAAATAGACAACGAACCTTTTTTTAGATGACGAATTTGAGCATAAACTGAAACGAGCATGCTGGTCAATATTAGCAGTGAGGTTTCCAAACGAACTTTCAGAAAAATATTCTTCTTAGTACATGGATGTATTTGTATTGTTTTGTTTTTTTAAAGACATTTATTGTATAGAATTAATAACAATGTTACATGGTTATGATAATAGGTATGTTAGTACCAAAAATTAATTTTATTTATTTATTTATATAATCTTTTTAATTTATTTTTTTTTAATTAATATTTCCCTAATTGAAAAATTCTCGTGTTTAGTCTCGTCGTGTATATTCTGGTGCCTATAGACTAATTGCAAAAAAAATTATATATTAAAAGGAGATATTTATAAATAAAATATACGTATGTAATGTATGTATATAAACATATATACATTTCTCCCAACTGAACTTATAATATGTACCTAAAATATGTTTCTTGTAAAGCATATTTTAAATTTTTTCAGCTCGTATTTCTTTAAGAAGTTAAAATTATATTAGAGATATTATCGGCATTATGCAGTCACTGAAAAGAATTTCGTGAAGCAGCGATTTTTCAAATGAATTGATATAATTTTGATTGCTTATGTAGCTACCTGCCGGTACTTACCTACCGACCACCTGAAAACCGCTTATTCTAAAGATTGTATATGCAGAAAACACAAGAACTCAAGAAACATTAGAAAATCAAGGAGATTATATAAACCTCGATTGCTTTGAGCAATTCATTATTTTCTCTTGAATCGGCAGTGGAACAACTTAATTTTTTTCTCCTCGCTTCAGTATCATGAAAGTCAATATAACATTATATTCACTGTAACAAATATAATACGAGAGCATATTTCAGCGATTCATCTTTATATCACTACCAATTAATAATCTTCGGTGAGTTTATTTAATTTAATAATTTGAATACTAATTATTTAATACAACTAATAGGGATCTAATATTTCATATACCTAATTACCTTGCAATCAAAATTCATTATTTCTTAACACTTGATCCTGTCTGTTATCATATCACTTTAAGTGGACGGATATGTTAAGGTGAAAAATGCATGAACAATAATACAAGTGCGAATTCAATGCGTGTTCCATTTCGTTGCGGGGATGTGTGTGGTTCAGGGAGGGAACTATTGGTTCGGCTCATTCCGGCACTGATAAGAACGCCGGGAGTATGCTGCCCTGCTGTGGCGGATGTATGTTAAACATAACTTTCCGACGTTGTTCTTGTAATATGGTATGTAGACCGAAATATTACTCAGTTAATCGTTGGGAATTTATAAATATGACAATGATCCGTTAACGATCGATAGTCGACTAAAGTGTTAGTCTAGCTATAAGATCCAATAGACTGCACTTGACCGGAACTTTTTTGGGCGTTTATTGTCGTGTTATGTTATAATTTATAAAAAAAATGTTAGAAATTCGTCAAAAAAAAGTGCACGTTTAATAAGAAACTCTATTAAAAAGTATTATGATATTAAAGACATATGTATTCATACAGATCAGCAAACGCCGATTCTGAATATATAACTTTATTTATGTACAATTATACGTAGACTTAGTAAATCGTTATTAAAAAGGGAATTAATAATCATCTCATCGAAACACCTTGTTATATTGGTAATACTGTATTTGGAACATCTGACGTCACGTGTGTATTCTGTTTTTGGATTAGTATGAACATTTTTATTTTTCGGTTTTGTTTTGTATTTTAAATATGTATTTTTTTTAGCTTTGGTGAAATTTAAACATAATTTGGGTGACTTTCAGCTCTATGATTGTTATTCAATATGAACAAAAAAACTATTATTAGTAACAGAAATTTGAGCATCCACGAGCCAACCAATTGTCAATTAGGATATTTTGATAATTATAATTCTCAATACTATTATTATTTGTCGAGTTAAAGTTTCTAAAAAGGTACCTAATGTTATTATTTATGTTTAGTTATAGTTTACTATGAATATAATATAAAATTATGTACAGTAAAGCTCATCCTTGTTTTGACATTTGACATTCTAATCTCAAAACCGACCGGGAATTATCGTAACAATGAAAACTGACTTTAGAAATATTATTATGGATAAATATTATATAACATAAAAAAAATGATTGGAGTTCTTTATTAATCAAGCCAATTTAATGTAAGGCTATGTTAGTGTTAAGCTACTTGTGAATAATACACCCATAGCCTGAATGACAGCTGTGAAGTAGCTTTTGAAAGGTTTATATACCTAGATTCGGAGTATTGATCGAATGCGGTGATTTTTTTGTTTTGTTTATATGACCAGTACCAAATTAAAATATAACAAAATATTTATAAAAAAAAACCGCTTTCGGGATAATGTTGCTTCCTCTAAACATATTTTAGAGTTAACACTTATACTTTGAAATGCATATTTATCAGGAAGAAAATCTCTTTGTATGTTTGTTCCGATGTAGAAAATTTGTTGAATCTGCAATAATGTATAGTTCCTTAAATCGTTTTTTTTTAAATGAAATATTTTTTTAACTCAAAAAGAAATTGCAAGCATTAGCTATAATTTATTCAGCCTCGAAATTACAGTTCTTCCCAAAAAAAGTAGTAAAAAATATATACAAACGAAAAGTATTTTTGGTATTTTTCAAACGTTGCAAAAAATATTTCAATTAAATTATGTTGAAACTCGGGCAAATTCATGACAGACGTTGATTAAAAAAAAAAGGTTGGTTTATCTGAAAACGAATTTCACGAAGATTATTAACCAAATAACATCGCCAACGCAATTTCATCAATCATAAATTAATTATTTATCTATCGAAAAAAAAACTCGTGCAAAGCCGGGTAGATACTAAAGTAAGTAATTTATATTCATGAAGAAGGAGTATTTTAAATAAGGTAATTCCATCTCTTGAATATTAACGGCAGAACTTTGAGAAAACAACAAAACAAGTCAAAATTAGAGGGACACTTTCCTTTTGTTCTTACGAAGAAGATGAACAACTTCTGTGTGGCTTGTAAATAAACTGAACATATTTGTACAAACCACTGAAGGGATTAACCGACAGAAGTGTGTTGTAGGGGTGACTTTGTGCCCAAAATTAAGGCACTTTCATTGCTTACGGTAAAAATGTTAAAAAATAGTATTTTAATAACTTTTTTTTTTCTTGAAAAGATTATTAATTTTATTGTTCTGCCTGACACGAAAGATTTTGTGTGTCTTGGTATGGTAACCGTTTTATTCCCAGTAGGTGTACATCAGAATTAGAATTAATTCCTTCAATATATGTATAATCACTTTGTGGAGTAATAATTAATAAATGAATAATAATTACTTTGTTTAAACTACTCTATTTAATGGGTAAATATCTACATATTTCAGAAACAAAGCTCCCCTCATCGGGATAAACAATATACCTACTAAGAATAATAACAAGTATAGACAAATAGAACTAATAGAACATATTAAAAAAATAAATAAATAAAAATACTTGTTGTAAGTAGGTAAGTTATTAATTAAAATGTAATTAACATTAAATTTAAAAAAAAATTGTTAGAAATTTAATTATTCTATTTATTTATTATTAATGGAATGAAAATAATAAGGAGTAAAAAAATATTGTTTTATTATTATTAAAAATTATAATTATAATATTATAAATGTAGTTATTATTGTGAAAATAAATTTAAGAGATAGGGGAAAAGTTAACTTTAGTTTACAAATCAATTAAGAAAACATTAGTTTTTTTTTTAATTTTTAGGTTATGAAAATAATGAAACATCATTTTAGTATTTAAAAAAATAAAAGTAATAAAGGAGAACAGTTTTGAACATAGAGCCTTAGTTTTGAAAACGTCATTTTTTTTCTATAGTAGGGCAAAGTGGAAACGTGGGAAGGGCAAAGTGGAAACATGACTGGCAAAGTGGAAACATGAATGGCTAAGGTTAATGCGGAATATAATAGTATGTTTTCTCTAATGGGATTGGCAATTGACGCAAGTAAATTGTCCATCGTTAATATCGACGGATAGTTCATGTGCCCATTCTTGGAAAACATACTGAATCCATTCTTCAGTTGGAAAAGTTCTTTTATAATATGCAGTGTCATTTTTTGTTTTGTTTCGATGTGCCGGGCTGAGATTGAAAATTAATTTTACCTCCACCGTTTCCCTTTGAGAAAGTTTTTTCTTGTTTTTAATAATTTTATTTCTCTTTTCTGTTTTCCCATTTTTTATTCAATATTTTTACTCTCTCCACTCTATCCTTGATTTTTTTTTCGGAACGTTTTCTTCCAGCCTATTTTTGTAGGGCGAACTTATTAGAATTTTTTTGGTGCATTCCACTTTTTACATGACGATGCAGCGTCCCAAAAGGTATGCCATAGGGAAAAGGTCTTCGATTCTTCCAAGCTCTTCTCATGTTTTCTTTACTCCGTGAAGCCTGATTGCTCGTTTGATATTCTCGTATATGTTTACCATTTGAAATCAAAAAAATGTATTATTACATGGCTAAATTAAAGTAAAACAGGTTTTCTTTAAGAAATCATGAGCGCGGGCAAAGTAGAAAGATTTCCACTCTGCCTTCTCGTGCAACTTTCCACTTTGTCCGAATGGTGAGAAATGAACAGCAAAATAATATATCAATTAATCATATTTCAACATCACAAACGAATTAAAATGATGTTGAACTGAACTTATGTGCAATAAAATAATAAATAGCAAATAACAAAATCCTAACCTTTCTATGAAAAATCAACCATTTATGTTTGAACGTTTTCGGATTCTTCACAATACGCTAATGTACTCGTATAACCCCCGATGGGTGGGGGGGGGGGGGGTTATATGAACTTTGCCCACCTCTTCCACTTTGCCCTACCTTATCGTAAATATATTTTTTTAATATGTGCGTGTTAATAATATAACATTTAAAATTTTTAATACAAATTTTATATTTATTATTTAATAATTATTTTTTTATTTTTCAATTATACTTCAATTTTCAGAATCAACTGTAATGCATTATATTAAAATACAGATTTGATATATCGAACAGTTGATGGCTATTTTTTTTTATGTTGAGGAAAAACCAAAATAGACCGTAGACAGCTAGATATTATTTGTTCAGTGGCACAAACATATTACAAGTGCTGACAACATATATGAATTATTCCGTTTCTTCGTCTTTTCGAGGTACCCACATAGCGACGACTTACATATTATTTACATTTTCCATTATTGACGGTCCCAAGGCGTGGAAATTGTAAATATTGAATTTTCAAGGCATACGTACGCCCTTAATGACTTAAGCACCGTATCTCCCCTTTCTTTACCTTATTCGTAATTCACGGATTCAATGGGCCATGTTTGTAATGTACTAATTTATTATTAACTTTAACCGTTTTAGTTTATGAAGCAGAATCGTCAGCGTTTTATTTTTATAATCGTTATGAGAGTTTAGTTCGAGCCCTGTTAGCTTCAACTAAAAATAAAGTGGGTGTAAACATTTTATTTGAATTTTCAAGTGATAGAAATTATGACCTTTAGTCGTGAAGCTAATGTAATGTGTTTTTTAACTTTCCCTTAGCCGAGAGGGGTAGAAAAAATCTTGTTAATTACTATTCTCCATGCACAGAGCATAGAATAGATAGAAGCGCTGTTAAAGGTGAGGGCAACAAACCAAATTTAGCGGGGTGAGGGGTGAGTATAGGCGTGTTCCTTTTTGTGATTTGCGAATAAAGTTATCCCGTCAGAATGCAGACACCTTTAATAACATCGCAAGTATTTCTTCTTCGAAAATCAAATATACCGATGATCAACTTGTCCTTTTTACAATTGTTTGAAATTTATCACAAATCTCCTCGTAGTCGTCGTACCAACATCCAAAACTAACCCAAACCGCCAATTTAAGTAAAACAGAAGAATCCTTGTTTAGATAAGCAGAATATTTTGTTAGGGTATTTAGTTTGACCCTTTTATAAATATTTATTAATTTACTCGCCTTAGGAAACGTTGATATGAACGCTTTCGCGTGGTCGTCATTTCGGTTTTACAGGATTATTTCACAAAAATTTTAATAGTTATATTCAATAGGCTTAAAATGAAGTAAAATAATGAGTACCTGTGGTATGTGATGCGATATTTATGTTTATTTTCCCCACCACTTCTATTTTTATACCGCGTTAATGCAAAAAAGTGCGTTATTCTGTAAAACCTTCGGATGATCGTTGGACGGCAGTCAGCATGAAAATGAAAGGGGAGTTTATTAAAAAAATGCGCCACCCGGGCTGGTGCCTGAATGGATGTCACGTGACCTTTGCCTCCACGTCAAAATGGTAGGTGTAGATTTTGCTTTGGGAATGTTTATGTAGTTCTGACATCAGTGCCTTCATGTATCATTTTAAATAGAGACCGCGCCCTTGAGGTGATTTTTCACAAAAAGGGCGCCATACAAATCATCCAAGTATTATTATTATAATTTTTGTATTTATTGTATTTCTACAAAACCTATAATACTACATAATCCATCATTTATTTTAATTTTTTTAAAGGCGTACTCATGATTCCTTGTCACCAAACAATATTTCTTACCGTTCCAGCAACTACATATTTCCGCCATTCTACAACCACTGCGATGGGTGATGAGTGCCATCTCACTCGCTTGCGCTATTATCAAAGCTGCGTAAAGGGGTGAGGTAATTGGCCGCCGGACCGCCAGCAGGTAGCGTATGTTATTACACGGGCTAAGTTAGTAGATCGCGGCCGTCGAAGGTTTCGTTCTTTGATGAATATATAGTTTTTTTTTTTAAATAAAATTCTCTACATTATGATCATTTTTCAAAGGTACACAATAAATGTGTAAGCCGTGAGAAGAATTTTTAATAAACTTTAGGAATAAATAAAAAAAGGTATAATAATGATAAGATGAGTAGGGTAACTGAGTCATATGTAGATATAAAAAATAAACCATTATTTGTATGAAACAACGCGTATTGCCAACATCGTTTATTTACGCCCCGCCTTTGTTTCTACCTACACACCAAACGTATATTCAGTAAATGAGTAATGCATGATCTCGGTACCTTCCCGGCGAAAGACCACGATTCAGAATCGTCGCTTGAAGTGGCTACAGCATTGTTTGGCGACCAGACATGAATATCCAGATACTTTCAACAATCCTCTTTACCATCTCCATCCTTTCCTCACTACCTTCAGCCTCACGACATACTACAAACGGGGATGCCACAGTCCTACTGGCTCTGGGCAGTTAGGATAAGCGGTACATATTGACATTTTAAAAAGAGAAATGGAGATTTCTACATAATGGAATTGAAAATTATCTGAAGCCGGGTAATCAATACTATTAGATATTTTTAAATAATTTTTTGTGTGTATACTAAAGCAAAATAAAAAATATATTTATTACCTTTTTAAAAAGGTTCATTCTTATGCGTTCCATAAATAAATTGGTAGGAGTAATATTTATTTTTCCCATCTGCCAAAAAATATTTCCCACTTGAACGTTATTTGAGTTGGCGTGTTGGCGTCGGTAAAGGAGTTTCCTGTAAATAGAGGCGGTGCCACCTGTCAATGAATCAATGAACTGGAGTTCAAGGGGAGGCATCTAGATTCATATCAGATGACTATTGTGATCCCCTCACGTCACTCTATCTCCAGTTATTTTTGGTGAAATGCTAACTTTAATTCTATGCCATCCCGATTTACGCGATTTTAGGTCAATGTTTGACTATTTTTATTTTCTATTTTAAGAGGGAAAATCTAACTACCTAGATAAGTAATCATCACATCTTTTCCAAAAAGGAGTACTCAGAGAAAATAGAACACCATACAACTCTCTCATTAACATTTATTTATCGTCTCATTTAAATATTTGATTCCCTTGGTCGTGCCGTGTCTTTCTCGGGCGTTCCAAACTTCTTCGGAATTTTCGCAACAAATAAATTTTTTTTTTAGACGGACCATTGTTCTATAACGCATAATACTTAACACGATATGAAATAAACAAGATCTACAGAAAAATAACAGCACTGACATAATACATGAATGAAGCAATGACAAAAATATGACCAAAATATATATTTGAAAGAACATTGAAGCCTGAACATTTGGAAGAGGTCATAATTTCAGGGATTCTAAACGATAATCTTCGGGGTTTAATTTCGCAAAGTGTGAAAAAAATCATTTAGACCGCTACTGAAAATTTCAAGGGCCTGGCTTGAGTTAACAAGTTTTGACATTCTGGACTGTGTACAATGGTACTCATAATTAGAAGAGTGTAGATTGAGGAAGAGTAATTCATTGTTTATGAGTACGGCAAGGAATGTTGAACTGGATGTGCTGCAACGAAGAAGGCGAGTCAATTATACATTTAATGATTTTGAAAATGCAAATAAGATCGAAGTCTTTCCTACCCTTTTCTAATGAAGAAATGTTTATGGTTTGTTCAAGTTCATCATAAGAGTAATCGTAAATATTGTAATACTATTCTCCTTACCATTCTTTCATCGTTAATTCGCTCTACATGGCTAAACGATCTAAGCATAGCTTTCTTAGACTTGTTTATGATGCTTATATTATTTCCGGATTTATATATATATATATTTGCAAAACGGTCATGCATGGCTATTATACCACACATACGCCTCAGAGATCTGATTTCTAGTTCATTCGGTTTACTTTCACCATTCCTCTGCCAGTTCCATACCTCCGGCATGCATCAGGGCTGGTATCAAACTAACTAACTAACTATCACGCCGTTTCTTCACAGGGGTAGGCAGAGAGGACGGACCGCCAAACAAGTCAATCTTGGCATACACTTTTTGCTTCATTCATATTCATACAACGCCTCATACATTCTCTTCTGTTATTCCGACTTCTGATATGGCCCGACTCAAGTATTTGATTCACTTGATCGTGTCATGTCTTCCTCGGGCGTCCCCAGCTTCTTCTTTCATTCATGTTCGTGACATACAATACATTCTTCTTACACTCCCTTCTTCGTTAATTCGCTCTACATGCCCGAACCATCAAAGCGTCCTTTTCTTAATCTTACTGGTATCAAAGGTGGGTCAGCAATATATTGTAAGCTGATGGCCTCGCGTCTTTAACTCAAATTTGACGGTAGTTGTGTCATCTTGGGATCGGAAGGAAGTATTTTAACACGATAACGGGAAGGTTAAAATAAAAGTATGCAAAACCAATCGTTTGAAGAAATTATAAAAGCATGTGCCTAGAAGAAGAAAAAAAAAGTCTATTTCTCTTTGCGAGTTTATGTAATGCCCACACACCCAGTGATAATACTGAAAACACAATATCGCTCCAAAAACTTCATCATATTATTCTCTACAAGCAAACCATCTGTTATCATAAAGTTTAAGATAACTGCGGGCCGTAATTTCACACAGAGGCCGTGTCATACATAGCATCAAACACGAGAACAAGAAGTCCATCGCTTCACTGAATACCCACAAAGGAAGCTGCCTCTTTGATGGGAATCCAGTTTGTAACGAGAGTCCAGATGAGACAAAATACAAAAGGGCATCTTTGTTTTGGTCCAACCACAATAGATCACAATGGTCCATTGTAGAAAGCTTTTCTGTTATTATTTGTTGATACGAGAGAGTAGAACTGTAATTAAAAAAGACAAAATAGTTTTTTGTCTGTATAAAAACAAGGAATTTTTATTATTATTCTCGAAAGAAAACAACATAATTAAAAAAAGCAACTCTCCACAGATTATTGCAAAATTAAACATTACCGTTTTACAAATGGATATAACGTACATTTTACAATAAGGAACTCCAGTGAAAAGAATTATGGTTTACGAACTGTATATTCATATGGATCAACAAACGTCGATTCTGAGCAATATAAGATTTATATTGTTTAATAATTTAAAAGTGAATAAAAAACAAACCCATTAAAATATCCCGTTTCTTTGGTTCAGGTGGAAAGGCATCACGCACACTTGCGTGACGTCATGCGGTCACCGCTCGAATTCCGGCCATCTTTTTGGACTTAGAATTAGTTTAACTATGAGAACGAACTTAAAAAAAATTTTTTGGCATGTACGTTCAAAACAAAAATGATGATTTTTTCAATATATACCGGAGTTCCTTATTGAAATCAATAACATTCCACTATATATAGGCTTCCCAGGGAAATAACGTATCTACGTCATCGTTACTAATACGAGTATACATAATCAAGACTGTCTTTAATGTGTTCAAATAAAAACAAAAAGATTATGGCATCCACATTTGGGGAATGTTGTGAAGATGAAGGTACTTAGGAGGGGAAGGATATGGGGAAGAGGAATGTGGGGAAGTACCTGGCTGTTCAGATCTCATCGCCAATCACGGCTAAAGCCATTTGAAGCAACGTTTCGATTCTGAATGGTGGTCTTTCACCAGTTTCTGCCACTCAACATGTCGCAAACATACTACGTATTATTTTAAATGAATACATTTTGATGTAACACAATTCAGTCAAATAGAATTTGTTTTGCACACCTGAATTTGAACCCGCGACCTGCGAATGAATTTGAACCGCGGAGTCCGTCAAATGTACCCCGTACTGGGAAAAGCTTGCAATTATTTTTCTCTACTTATCAAAAATATGTTCATATTTTTAATATTTTGTAAAACATACGTAGAACTGTTAGAAAAATCATAACTCTGATTTGGATTTTGATAAATGCCAAACTTATTAGAATAGAATTTTAAAAATACTTTGTAAATGTTTTTCTCTTTAAAATCATGATGTTAATCGTATTTTCATTATTTAGAATTAGTGAATAATCCCTCTCTTCCTCAATCATTTGAATACATCATTATTTACCAATTCTTTACTAATATTTACGTAAACCAGACTAAAGCCCTGATGGTTTTCTGGCTTAATGATTTGAGTGTGACTAGATTTCACTGGCGAGATAAAGCGTCCCCACGTGAATTATTAGCCTCTGCGATAAATAAAAAGATCCACGTGAAAGATAACGGATAATAGACAGCCAGGTTAATAACATGTAGTCGATTCATCACCACTGCTGCCCCTTTTGATGGCAGGGTAAAAACCGAAATCAATATGAATAACATGGAAGCATTATAATTAGATGAGACAATGAGTGAAAAAAGTGGCTCCACTTTGATGGAGGTTATTACGTCCACCACTTCAGTTAAACTACAACCATCGACGGCGTTGGACGTATGCATTTATCGAAATGTTTTTGCTAGGCGTTGCGTTACAGCCCAAACAAGGCAAAAACCACAAATATTTATTATATTAATTTTTTATATTTTATTCACCCCATATGGGCTTTTACATATTTTGTTATAAAAAATCAAATCACAATAGTGACACAGGTGCAAAACACATCACAGTAGGTATATAGGTAAAATAGATAATCTTCGCGAAATACAACTTAATATTTAATTTGTCTCACGATCAAATTCTGCAATAACATCGTGTAAGTACCATTGCAAATAACAACGGAGACGAATATACAAACCCACCTACTACTGGTGATAGTGTAAATACTCATACTTTATACATTAATTATGTAATCCCTGACCTCTGGATTCGTAGTCGGTAATCTTTACCACTCGACCACAAAGACAGTCATTATCGTTATATTCAATATCTCATCACAAGTCATTTTGATTAATTTTTCAAGAACTGCCTTTATTTTTTGTCGAGGCTTTTCAAAACTGCTTTTTCAAAGAATATCATAAGATCGAAGTGTGGAACTTTGTGGGTTCAAGTCCAATTGTTCCACTCCGAAACTTCTAAATACGCGTAATAGAGATATATTTGTTTACTTCAATTCCATTGAAAACTTAAAGAGATGTAGTTTGCTGTTCTTTCACCTTGGGGCGAATTTCTAAGACTTTGTGATTGCAGAATTTCTTTCGAGTTTTTTGTTTAACATTGTATTAAACATTAATTATATGCGTTAGAAACCAGGATTAAATCAAGCCTACTTGCTGCTACCCGGTTCCGTCCCAGTTTCTGCACTATTTTTTACCGGCAAATTTTTAAAATTGAAAAGTAAACAAAATGCAAATATCACAGAACGGTAAATACTCTCAGTCGGTATGGCCCTGGAGAAATGGCTTTAGTCGTGTTTAGTCATAAGATTTGAATAGCCAAGAACTTAACCTGCAAAAGAATGTACCCTAACCCACCTCTTTCCCACTTCTTTCCTCCTCTCACTCCTTTCAACATGCATTCATCATTTTTCCCCTATTCTACTCAGATCGGGGATCCATCGTATCGACAAGGTGACTCCAGACGTCCCTGTTCTGATTTACGCCAATGGCACCCGTTCAGCTTCTCCTCGCACAGTCTCCGGTGTTGCATTTCCCATCTGTGTTTAGGGCAACCCATTGAACGCCTTTCCTCTGGAATAGCACTCAGAATTTTCCGCGTAATTCGACCAAGCATTCGAATAAGCATTTTTAATACGCGCCCCAGCCACCTCAGTTGCGAGTTTCCTATGAAGCGTAGCAGTGGTTTGATGTTTAGCTCCTCCCGGATCATCGAGATTGTTATTCGATTTTGTGACTCCTGCAACTCTTCTCGAAAACCTCATTTCGGCAGTTTGGACCCTGGAATCGTTCGTTCAACATTCAGATGTGGCGACCATTAGTAAGCGTGGGGCGATACACTATTTAGTAGCCTGTCAACATTGTCTCGATTCCACCTCCCAACTGGCTGCGAAAAGTTTTCACGCTTGTGCGGTATTTCTCGATTTTTCTATAAATTAAATATCTTTAGTTAAATCCTTACTGGAATCTTATCAAATTATCATATACTTGTACTTGAAATTTTTTCCTCCTTAAATTAAGTGATTTATTTTTTTCCGTCTGAAAGGTTCACAGATTCAATGCAAAAAGGCGTATAAAAGAACATACTACCAATAAGGAGAAAAACGAATTTAAAAGTCGCATGGGTAAAATACTGGAAACGATGGCTTTTGAATTGATATTTTTATCTGAAAATGGAATTCACCGAAGATTATGAATCAAATAACATCACCCCACGCACTTTCCCCATTCATAATTTCCCGTTCAAACGGAACTGAAAGGTTATCAGTTATAATACGTCGTGTATCGCAGGATGTTCTGAAATCAAGACGAAAAGATATATTGTATTTAATTTATTGGAATTATTTAATGATGCTTATAAACCCCACTGTAATATTAAATCATTGAAGAAGATGATACTAACAAATCTCAATGAAACATGATATGGTCGCAGCTGGGACTCGAACCCAGATCCTCATGTCTTACCGGAACGGGCGTCTCTACCAATTGAGGTAATTACAAACAAATTAAGTTAATCTCTGGATCCATATGTATAGGTGAAGGAGCCACTAAGGGCTATATTTTGTCGTCGTCAGTATATGTACTAAACAATTTGATGTGCGTTTGTGACAAGCCTCCTTCTATGTGAACGCTGTGCAGGGACACTTATGGGTTTAAGGTCCTTTCAAAATTATAGATTCGTTTAATTAAAACATTAGAGTCCTTGACGTGTACCCTAAAGGAGTAACCATAAGTTACTTATACCGGGGTGGGAAAATGGTGGGTAACCTCAACTGGATCCATATGTAATCCACGTATGTTGAAAGACATAAAATTGTACAAGTATACTCGTGGGAGATCCCATGCACTATTTAATGCTCCGAATGCGAGAATTTCTGTTTACCAGAAGACGCCAACCAGCAAAGCGACTCAAGTGTTCAACGATGCTGCATTGACCGTTGACATTTTCAATTTTACTTAGATACAGTTTTGCGACTATCTTTTGACTCACGTCACAAAATAGATGTAAAACTGCCCCCGTGACTTTTTATACTATTCCTATCAACCTTTCACTTCTTGCATAATTTATACAGATTATGATTTTAGTATTGTTTAAATCAAATGTTTACTTAATTGTACTACTTTTTAAATTTAAATTTTCATTTCTTACGAGTTGCATTACAAGTATTTTACAAAACATTAATTAAACCATTTTCTTGGACATGTATACCTTATCAGGAAAGTTGAAATCTTATGTCTGATAAGGGAGCCACGATTCATAATTTGGTAGGTACACAATATTTAATTTGCTTCTATTTATAAAATGGTTCATACATATATTATTATAATTTATTTTAAAAATATTTACGTAACCAATTTTTTAAAAGAAGATCTTAATTTTATTTATTTGTTCTAATTGATCATTAATACAGCGCATTTCAGTGGGGAGGTTAATGTAATTTTTTCTTTGGCTTGGTAAATATTATGTTTTTGCATTTGAATTGTTTTAAAAATCTTAAACTTGCTATTTCTAATACTTGTCTTTGTATATTATTTACAATTTTTCATTTACTGACATGCCTTCTACATCTGTATTCTCTGTAATATATTCTGCCGTCATAAACACAGTATCTTCCTTGAGAGTCTCGACGGAGATACTGTGTTTTTACTTACTACGGCAGTATCGGTGTAAAACAGTTTAAGGGAGACTATGAAAAATAAACAAATAAATGTAAGATTTGTTAAATTTTTCAATGAGAATGCTAGCAAATACATTTCCAAACACCCTGTCTGAACCAGGAAATCAGCGGGAAATTTCGGAATTTTACTATGCGAGAAAAATTTACGATCTAAAAGTGGCCCTCTAAGGGAAAATTTAAGCCTCGCTCTGGCGACGTGGGGGAAAGCCTGCGGTTTTGAAAGGTCTTAATGAAATCGAATGGGGGTGAATTTTATGTAGGTACTTGCGGGGCTGTTAAGAAATACGATGAAGTAATATAATACAACTAAAATACGTGAACTTGTTAATTAGACCGAGTGTTTACACGTGATCGCAGTTGGGTAAGATGAAATCATAGACGACTTAGTCATATCGTAAAATGGAAAGAGGATGTCAGCTCATATATTCTCACGATATTTTAAATAAGATTTAGACATAATTTTTATATTACATTAATGAAAATGTTTAATATTTTATATTAACCGTGACAGTAAAATTATTTTTTCGATACCTCTAATAACGAAGAAGTTACGAGCTTTCAAAGCGAACTTGGGAAAAACGTATACCCCTTACGTCACAAGTCACAATTCGAATGGCAGTAATGGATACTGCCGCGCACATGATACTAATGGCAGCGCCAGTCGTTTTATGAACCGAGACGTCACACGATTATTGACCTTTCGACGAGATTATCAACATTTTGATGGCTACTTTTCAGTATTTTCCATTCAAAAAGTTCTCTTCTCAGCATGCTCTAATTAATATGATTCATTTGTAAATAACATAACATTCCACCGTAGGACATAATTTCATTATTAAAAAGTTAATTTGCGTATCACTCATTTAGGCATGTATTTTGCAATGGTTTGTATAAATATAGATATTTTGGCATCATTTGTGAATACATTAATATTTATTGCTAATATTTTTTTTCACTTTTAGTGCAAGTAAACCGATGTCTACTGACACACAGCAATAAATTAGTTTAATGTTGTAACATGTTTTGTTTTGTTTGGTAATAATGTTTTTACGCTGTTTAAATTCTTCGAAATGATTCAATGATATATTGCATTTGTTGAAACGATTCAATGATCCCAGTAATGTATTGAATCTGTTGAAATGATTCAATGATCCAAGTTATGCATTGGTTTTGGTGAAATGATTTAATGATCCCAGTAATGTATTGATTTTCTTGAAATGATTCAATGATCCCAGTAATATATTGATTTTGTTGAAATGATTCAATGATCCCAATAATGTATTGAATTTGTTGAAATGATCCCAGTAATGTATTGAATTTTTTGAAATGATTCAATGATCCCAGTAATGTATTTAATTTGTTGAATCGATGATCCCAGTAATGTATTAAATATGTTAAAATGATTAAATGTTCTCAAAATGTATTAAATTTGTTTAAATGATTTGTTGTAATGTATTAATTTATTGTTGTGCGGAAGGATATTGAACTCCTGTCTTATAGAGGGGAAATTTTTCTTTGTTTGCTTAGCATTTGCTCGGTTTTTATTAGAGATATCTGTCATTAAAGCAACAGAGATAGAAATACACTTATAGTAATATATTCAATTTGTTGAAATAATTAAATGATCCCGGTAATGTATTAAATTGAATGTTGTGGGAAAGGTTATTGAATTCCTACCTCAAACAGGGGAGTTTTTCCTTAGTTTTCTTAGCATTCACACAGTTTTGATTATAGATAGCTGCTATTAAAGCAACGAACACAGAAAATACACTAGTGGCCAATTTAGCCACCTGGTTAGAATTGTTCACCGACAGAAGCTATACTGTCCCATTAGCATTCTGGTTAAGAAACGCTCGACACGATCGGATTATGTTAAATTTAAACATTGCCCAACAAATTGGATACTGCGAACAGAATAGCTAGCAGAATACCCCCTATCACCAAATAGCGTGTAATTATCGACAATCAATATTATTGAATGCGTGTCGATTGGTTATAATGCAAATTATAATTCTAGATTGCCTGCCCGCAGTTGTCGGCTACAGTGATGTCTGGATTTCTGGAATGCATAATATCGCTTTCGAGGACGTAACCTAACAAAGACTCCATTAAGATGCTCGTAGTTAATATATATGTAATAATGAATCATAAAAGATAAATTTAACAAATCTCAAATGAAATATGAAATGGAAAAAGACACAGAAAAAAGGAATGGTCGCAACTAGGAATCTAACTTTAAACCTTTATCTTACAGGGATAACACTCTACGCACTGAGCTAATGAAATAAATATTATCATTTTTATCCATTTCATACTTCAATTTTATGAGTTCAACTGAATGCAGGAGGCGCGAACGTTATTAGTCGAGATTTTTTAATATTACCCAAACTGCTCCCAACCGTCTGGAGCCAGTGAGACTATGACATTCCCAATTGGGGAATGTTGTGAGGCTGAAGATATTGGGGAGGGGAAGGAGAAAGGGAAGAGGGAGGTGGGGAAATACCTGGCTATTCAGATCTGGTCACCAAGCACGGCTAAAAGCCATTTCAAGCAACCTTTCAATTCTGAATGGTGGTCTTTCACCAGGGCGATACTGAGAGTATCTTCCACTCTGGAACATGCGCATGTATTATTTTTAAATGAATTAATTGTGAAACAACACAAATTAATTAAATAAAATTTACTTGCGCACGCCGGTATTTGAACCCGCGACCTTCGGATTCGTAGTCGAGAGCCTTACCCCTCGACCATGGAGGCCGTCAAATGTTATAATGAGGTTTGTAAGCTTCATTAAGTTATTCGAATAAATTGAATAATGTATAATCTCTCATTGGTACTATTATCCAGCTCAATAAATCTGGTGTCCAAAACTATACGTTATACAGGGTTATTCAGAATGATGGACTCAATTTCGCACGTTCTCCTTTGATACTAGTGGTCTACCCGGGTTACGGAGACATTCAGTTTGCTCAAGTTGGTGATACTAGCAAAAAATTGTCTTTCCATTTGGAGGTTCAATGTTAAAATGGAGACGAAAGGTACGCTGCACTACAGTTGCCGACTCAATTTTACAGAACTCACGAACACAGAAAACCTTGTGTTACATAGTACTCACAACTGACGCGAAATGGCTGCTGAGCACTCTAGCGGTAATTTGTGAAACTGTGAGCGATCTAGCGGTGGGATTCAATAATTTCGAACCTCCTCTTTTAATTGCTATGTAGAGCATTCACATGTCAACCTGTAAATACATGTATAAATCATAAAATTCACGAAAACATATCATAGGTACCTACTTTGTAAATTTAATTTTTGGAAATTGTTTTTTACTGTAAAAACTGTTTAGTTTCTATAACAAAATAAATAAATATACCCTTACGAGTCCATCATTTTGAACAACCCTTTAAGGCAATAATTGTTTTATTATTATTATTTATTTTGTTTTAGAAATTTTATGTTAACCGCGATTAATAATGTTATTATTGAGATCTGCAAGTATTTGCATTATTTTCTAACTAAATCGGTTTTACCGGTAATAAATAATTTTAAACACCGTCTAAATTAGAATTGGATGGAAGGAAATAAAATCGTATAAGTAAGTCGTCGCAATGTGGATTAACCGTTTAAAAATGTTCTAGAGTGCCGAAACAGCTATCACAATAAAAAAAAAAAAACTAAAATACTTGTAGAACTGTACAATGATGTTTCAGGGTGGTACTGCAAAAATTCAAGAGGTACGAAAATGAATAGAAAAAATGTTAACTTTTTTTTGTGAGATCGTGTTACTGATTCTCCTTAGTAAGCATTATATCGCCCACTACAGACCGCTTTTAGTTCGCTAATTGCAACCCAAAGTACTCGTACATCCAGCGCATGAAATAGGCAGTGGCCTGCAAGCTGAAACATCAACATATTTTATTTAGAAAATTAAGTATTCAAATACAATGTTACGTTTTTATTAAGTTCTATTAGCTTGCTTAATGCTTTCTCATTACGTATTTATAAAATTAGAAAAAAAAATAAGAATCAAATCCAGATAAGAATTTCATTGTTAATCGGTTTTTACCATCCATTTTACCATACCTAAGTTGATTTGTTGATGGTTTCTACCGAAATCGATTAAAATGGGTATATAAAATATACAAATTTAACAACTAGATTCGCTAAAACAAGTCAACGATTAAAAACTACTTTGATTGCCGTAATGGTTTTAAGGAAAAAGTATAACTCTAACTAGCGGAACTTAATAAAAACATTTTGTTAAATATGTTTATGTTTACCCTATAATGGAACTGTTCTTTACTAACCCATAAATGGGACCTAGAAATATACTTTACTCCTACCTTAAATTAGCCGTTTTTTTTCCAATCTTTTATCAATCTTCGTCGTTTAGGGTAATCAATATTGAGATCACTCGTAATAAATATATTTATTGCTTAAATTTATCAAAATTATGCATAATTCACTCGTTTGTCTGAGAAGCGATCGGTAAATTTCACTAATTTATTCCCACCATACAATGAGAAGAAAAATTTTATTGGATTTTTTTTTTTATTAAACTTACCTGCAAGGAAAAGGCGCAGCTTGCTACTATGAAGACAAATGCATTGCTGAAGAAAAACATTAAGGAAATCATATCTAGAAGAAAGCTTGCGCGATCGGTCGGCATTTCAGTGAAAAATTTGTTTGAAGTTGAACAGGATAAATTTTATAACTCTTTTCCACCCCGAGGATAAATAATTAAAAACACAAAAACGGCACGATTATGAAAAAAGAACAAAATTACGGTTTAAAAAGAATGACCATCATTAATGCATAAGTGAAATATTGGCTCACGTTTTCATTTCATTCATTTTTCATTCCATTTTCATTGCCGGCAACCCAGGCATTTATTGGAATAAAATTTTAAACATTTACATGTGCTTTACTCGTCTCAATAGACGGGTAAAACACAGGTATTTCAGTAATAATAAATAATAATAATGTCTTTTCTGCTGAAATCAGCAGAACAAAGCGGTGAGTGCAATAATCTGCCATATAAAAAGAATACATTTAAAAATAATAATAAAAAAATACATGATGTTGAAATAGAATATTAGAAAAAAGTAGTAAAAATGAAAATAAAATAAAATAAAAATAACATGTCTAGCACTTACGCTAGTGGCCTGAGGGAAATTCTCCATCTACGATGTAGGGGCGCGCCCTGCCACTGGGCGACGGCTTGGACAAGAGTGTTTTCCGATCTCCGGTAGCGCTGACTCGTGGCGCATCAAAGCAACGAACCCATGCACCCTTCCCTCTGCAAACATTCGCGAGGCGCTGTATCGCCAAGGGAGGCCAAACAGCGCCCTGTCAGCGTGGTTATATTGAACTCGGAGTGTTTCCATGACGCCTCGTGTATATCTTGTCCATAGTTCGCTAGTGTAAAAGCTCACGCAGTATGTCTGGAATTGCTTCTTTACCGGAGGACTGCACCTGTTAAATCTCCTGGCGAGCATGTTGGCACGTACGCTCAGTGCTCTTCTTTGGCGTTCTATCCATCATTTTTTATCATTTAGGTCATCAGTGATGACATGCCCCAAGTATTTGATTTAGCTGCAGATTTCAAGATTGGCTCCGCCGAGACGTATGGGCGGAATGACAGCAGGATCCGTATTTGCTTTGAAAATCAGCAGAGATGATTTTTTAGCATTTTACATCAGCCCGTGACTAACAACTAAAAGAACTAAATAGAGTCTGCACGGATGAACATATAGCATTGATCCTCTTCCCAGCGGTGTACCAGCACGAACTCGACGTTCCTCGCTCATGTAATTCTGGTATCTTTAAATTCTATACTATCTTTACTCTTTACTGCTCATACCTTCGCTAACCCTAGTTCCCATGTATTTGTATTGAGAAACATATTTTACCGGTTCAATGCCTTCTTTATTATTTTGACTGTCTGGAATATTTTGAAGCAACTTAAGGCTTTGTTTTGGAAACACAGATTTAAGAATTCTTTCAAAAAAGTATTGATGAAACGTAAAAGATACATTTAACATTTCGTATTCGAGGAATATTCTCAATACTGTATAATATTACACTATTGTGTATGGAACCTTTTATCATTTGCCGACGCAGAGCTTATAAAAGATTAATTCGTCCGATTGAATATTGGAAACGCATTGTCAAACGGAATTACTATTTGGTTACTTTAATCCTCGGTGTTTCCTGTTTCAACACGTCGAATTCAACGCTTTAAAATAATGGCGCTTTATAATCAGGGATAAACAGTTTTAACGGAATTACAGTATTTTAAATTACAAAATACAGTTGTGGTGTTAATAACATCAAAAAGTAATAAAATGATTTGTAAAAATGTGATATATAACCCACAGTTAATCTGATCATCTTTTTAACTATAGGTCTAAATACTGTTTGAATATTCTAGTCTATTTTAAAATAAAACAGTTAAAAAAAAATCATTTTACAGTCTGTCATAATATCACACTAAACCAAAAGAAAAGAAAAATAAAAGGAAAGAAAATAAATGAAAAGAAAAAAAAAAAGAAAAGAAAAGACAGGAAATGAAAACAAAAAAAAATATATTAGAAGAAAAGAGTAATAAAAAGAAATTCTTTAATCACCATTTTACTCCAAATAAGCTTAAAAATTGCAGTTAAAAGTATTTCAGACTTATCCCTCATCATGGAATAAAGAGGAACACAGGCGATGTGGGCGAGTTTCGCGATTAAAAAAATTACCCAATCTGATCGTAAATGTGAAATAGATAAATTCATTTCATCATCAGCATGATATTTTCATTTCGGTCATAAATCAAACGGAATAGCGAAATGCGATGTCAGGCAGTGGAAGAAAGACTTAATGACATATTTTCATTTTCTTTCTCGGGGAAAAATGTACTTAGTCAGTGAGGAAGGTGAGATTCTTTCGAAACGATATGGAAGGCACTTCTATCTTGTATTTTCTATTCAGTCATTAATATTTCTTTGATCTGGAACAAAATAACGGATAAATGCATTTCCATTGAACGCCAATAATGTAGACAGAGAACATTACGTTACACAGGCAATGCACGATGTCAGTTGTATAAATGATCCATTCAGCTGAGTAAAGATACTTCTGGTAAGTGCACTGACTATTGAAATAGATCAGCCAGCAGTACTTCGTAATGGCTGTGCTACGTATGGGGCAATTCAATGCAGCCATTATGACTTAATGAAAAAGTTTAACAAGAAAACCATTTGCTTTGTGAGAGATCGCTGTTGGAATTTATCGATCATAATTGCAACGCGCAATGGCACAATAGCATGGACAATAATTCTTCAAACCAATCACACAGCGATGAAGCACTCACGTCTAAAGTAAATACCTAATTCACTGATTACCAAGCGGTAGGGAAATAATCTTAATAATGTTAAGAGTATATTTTATCGCATTATTTTTTAGTTCCTTTTTTTTTTAAATACGTAAGTCAAATTCAAATTTAAAAAAATCTTTACTATACAAATAAAAGTTTAAAAAAAATTACAAAGGGAATTGCTTATAGGAACATCACATTTCTTACAGTTAACCCACAAAATACATGTATATTTATATAAATAAAATTTAAAAAAACCTATTTATATATAAAATATAAAGAAGTTAGTATTAAAGTGCGTTCAATCTAGGTGATCAAAGTGTTCGTTTAAGGTGTAGTGACTTGTGTTCAGAAGGATTATTTTTAATGATGATTTAAATAGAAGTATATCGGGTGTTTGATGTTACGTGGAAGTAAGTTTCATGAGTAAGGTTCTTTTTGAAAAACTGTTTTATTGGCTTGTATTAATAGGTTTTCTGTAAATTTTCTAGTGTGATATGTGTTGAGTTTTTAGTGGAAACCTGTCTGGAGATAATCAAACTAATACGCATAATTCCATTATATATATATATCTATATCAGTGATCGTCGAAGTTTTAAAAAAATTGATTAAAGATGGGGTCTACCAAAATCCTGAAAACCGAAATTTGTGATTTTTCTTATGCATATCTTTTGAATAATAAAACCATTTTTTGGATTTACTGAGTTTCCCCAAAACACTATTCCTTACTTAATCACTGAATAGACGTATCCATAATATGCAGAGATTACTGAATCGATATTTATGACTTTTCTGAGTGTCCCTAGTACAAAAAAGAAGGTACCGATTTTCGCAACTATTTTTGATAAATTTACTTGCCAGTTTATGTGTAAATCTAATTGTATTCCCAGCAGTGAACAAATTTAAAAAGTTCCGCATTATCATTAAAGTTTGTATTTAAATGTATGGGTCTTACACTGGACAATATTTTAGAACTTGTGTTTTGAACGTATTGAGTGTTAAGTTTTGAAACAACGGCCAGTTTGCTGTTTTTTTTTTTTTTTTACAGTAACAGTAAGGAGGAAATGATTTCCCTCAAGGCCTATATCATCTTTGGGGATGCTGTGTGGAGGATCTTTTAGAGGATAGGAAGGAGTGAACTTGGGTCTTGAAGAGACCCATGTTATAGGATGGAGGAAACACAGAGGCCGGCAGATCATTCCACAGCCGAGCTGTTGAACACAAGAACGAGTCGTAGAAGCGACCCGTTCTCATGTGACAAATGTCAACCGTGTGCAAATGTTAAGCGCGCGTTTGGCGTGTTTCCCGACTATGCACCGGTGCCGAAGGGATCAATGATGCTAGTTTCTCGGAGCATCTTCCATTAAAATACCGGTAGAATAAGGACAGCATTCCCACCTGACGTATGTCCTCCAAAGATTGCAATCCGTTTGTTAAGA